>VWZD01012699.1:1418978-1444392 GCA_013396695.1 Sakesphorus luctuosus
ATTTTCAGTTACAGGAAATCAACTACCCCAGGCCTGTCTTACTTGAAAGACTCATCAGGACTCATCATATGCTTGTCATCACTACAATTTTCTACTCTCGAACAATTTCAAACTCACAATGCACTGTTAAATATGAGGGACCAAAGTATACTACAACAATATTTGAGTTTACAACAAGCAACAGTAGGGATTCTGATAGCCAAACATGAAAAAGTTACCATAGAATTACAAGTAAGACTTGTTTGAAGCTTGAAGACTTTGTGCAATCCAGCAGCTTCTGCCTGTGCAAGTTTTTCTTCTGTCATCTTCACAACAAACTTCACAGTTGTGTCAGTGTGGTATTCCTTATAGTCAGAAATTAATGCTGGAGTTTTTTCAGTCCCATTCAACATAGGTTCTAGGACTTGCTCTTTGTACACCTATTAAAAATAGGGCAGCAAAAAACATAAGCATTTAAAATGCCTCAAAACTGCAAACCAATTGAACAACATAAACCTTCAAAGCTTTGTGCATTTCATCTGATAGTGATTGTAATTTACAGAACGAGTATAACCTGCAAAATGCAGGCCAAGACTAGGGCAACCACAAGAGGCATCTAACAAGGACTGAAAAGGTTATTCTAAAGGGGATTAACTATGAATTCAGCAGAAGCAGCCAGTATACTTTGTAGCATGGACAGTAGATGGCACAAGTAGAAAACCATCTTCTACAAAAGCACGCAAAACAATGAAGCCATGTTCCCTTCCATGTATGCATTATCATCAGAAATTGTGTTAGAAGTTCATGCAGATGTAGGATTAAATAATTTAAAGAGGAACTCTTCACTGCTTTTAGTTTTTATTTAAATGTATTTCACTTTTACTCACCTGGGTCCATGTCCTTACAGGAAGCTCTGTAATTTCTACTGTGTTCCTGTCCACCACAAATATTTCACCACTGACTACATATTGATTTTGACCAAGTTCCTGAATGGTTCCTTTGAAGTTTTTGTAGTTTGGGAGCTGAAATTGGAAAAGCCAGGAAAGCAGTAATAATATTCATAATGAAGTGTCGGAAAAATATCTGTTTCCCATACTCCATACAGCTACCAACTTATATTGCACTAATCCATCAATCAGCCTCTTTGTGCCTGTGAAAATCTGAAGTCGTAGGAAAAGTAGTACAGAAAAACCAGAATACACACATGCAAGTGACAGGACCAAGTATCCCAATGTTCACAGAGTAGAAAAATTCTTAAGATGCAACTGAACCCAGTGTGGTGGTGGGGGGTTAGTTTTGATTTTTGTGGGGTTTTTTTTCTCTCTTTTAAAGAAAATTCCAAGAACAAATAAGGCATGACAGAAAGCAAATTAACATCCCAGTCTCACAACAACTTTACAGAAGTAGTACTACCTCCACTAACCATTTTTTTTTTCATTTTTATGCTGTTTGCCAAGTACAGTGGAACCTGTCCAATGTAAAACTTAACTTCCAGGGTGGGGAATTTTCTGAACAGATTCCCTTATCCAGCTTACCATGTGGACACAAACACATACCAGCATACAGAAAGGAGCTAGATGAAGGCAGAACTGCCTCTTTCAACCATAATGAAGCTTCAGTTGACTGTGAGACTACACAAAAGGCCTAGGAGTCCTAAAGGAAGGGCAATGAATTGCATTAATTTAAAAAAAAAAACCTACTCATTGTTCCCAAGAATTTGCACAAGGCAATTCACTATGTCATGAAAATTGATAGAGTACACTCAGTGAATTGTGATATAGATAGAGAAGATGTTTCTGCCTCTATGACTTGGTAAACACAGCAAAGTAGCAATATTTATCAGTTGTAAAATAAAGGTCACATGGACTGTATTTCATCTCTTGGTTCCAGATATTAAGGGTTCGCACAGGCATCTTCCTGTCCACATTTTTTTCAAATATACACCATTTCTGTCTTATAATATTTTAAATAAAGCAACAGAAGCTAGATACAGTTCAGAAGCTGCTTGCAACAGCAGTATCTTGAACAGCAGCAATATCTTCTCCTATGTTGACAGATATATAAGAGAGAACAATTCCAACAAGACAGAGAAAATGTTAAGTTTGGCTGAAGATAAGTAATAACTTCAAAGAGTGGGACAACTTTTTACTGTCACGCCAGACCTTGCAACTAAGAAGGCTTACAGTCAACAGACTGAAGAAAAAGTCCTCTAAAATAATTGGAAAAAATACAAATTACAATAGTTTTGCTTCAAGGTGAACTCCCCCAGCCTCATCTCAACAGTCAAGTAAAGCTTCTATGCAAAATTACTGCAACAAACCAGCTCAGATATTCCAATAATCATGAAGTTCTAGAATTACAGGAATTAATTTTGTAAGTGTAAACATATAAAATACCAATATATAAGATTATTTTTACCATTGGGTGGGGATCTAAGCCATCCAGCATTCGTCTGACATTGTTTACAATCTCTCTGGTATCATAGTTTGGAAGTTTGCACGCCCATCCAGTACCAATTCCTTCAGCTCCATTTACTAAAACCATAGGAATGATGGGAATATACCATTCAGGCTCCACACGTTGGTTGTCGTCATAGAGGAATTTAAGCAAGTTGTCATCCACTGATGGAAAAAGTAGCCTTGCTAAAGGACTTTGGAAAGAAAAAGAAGAAACCCATAAAAACTCAAGTCCAGTAAAGTAAAGTACATATTGCTTTAACAGTCCTTGGGCCCAGATATGATCTGTTTGCAGATTTTTCTCACATCTTCCTTTCTCTCTGCCATCCTGACACTGAAAATTCAATGTACATACCTCCTGAGAAATGGAAGTTCTTCCCAATAATAGAAGAGTGTGTTGCTAACAGATGATGTTTGTTTCCTTCACAATAACACAGGTACCTGATGCATTAGCAACTGATGACATTTAACATCTACAAAGTATCATTCTTCGAAGCATTCAGAACACACAGCTCAATGTGACTCTGGGGCACCCACTAAGAAAGCAACACAGCATGGCAAGAGTTGCAAAACTTCCTTGCTTAACTGTAGGTCTAGGAGCCTCTGAAAATGCTACAGAGGTTTTGTTGGTGACTCCTTTTGCACATCTGGAACATTTTCCTGGGTGAGTATGATTTTCAGCATCTCATGGAAGAAGGGAAATGTAGAAAACTAGGTTGCTACAGAAAGAACATGGATGAGAAATGGAATAAAACCTGATACTTACAAATAAAGCTTACAATTAGAGGAAAAGAAGCTACAAGGAAGTTCAGGCAATTATCACACTGAAATTAGGAAATAAAATCAGCAACATAATTTATAAAATGCTGTAATTGGCCTTAAGGAGCACATTTTAACATTCTGCACACTAAAATGAATTTCAAGTTCTTAGGTGTGAAAAACCAGCATTATTAAATAAGGTCTTCATTAATAACTATTTGTAATTTAGTTTGATATGAAGAAACTCATCCAAAAGGAAAAGAACCAGTCTGAACTTTGAAGTCTAGGCTGAGTGGCAGGATTTGCCACCAGGCAGCAACACCCTTGCTGTTGTGAAACTGAACAGATTTCACACTGAACAGGGGAACTGAAAGTTTCTTCTGCAAGTCACAATTTCGGATTAGTACCTGATTTGAGTGATCTACACCTTCACTCTTCAGCCTTGCACTTTTATGCATGGAAAAATCACATTTAAAAAAAAATAAGGAAAAAAAATCAATGTGCAAAACAACACTTTGAGATCCAAAATAGAATTTGAGTTTCTATCAAAATCTCCCAATCTCCCCCCATTCCTCATCTACAAAAAAAAAACAAAACAAATCAAAAAACAAAAAAACCCTAAACTGTTGTGAAGGACTATTTTCATAACAAGGCTTTTTAAAAGCATGCATTTAGCTTTACATTTGTGTTTACCTTAACATGGTAAAAATATAGCGAGGGCTGGCAGCATCCTTTCCACCATGAAGCCTGGTGCCAAACTGACCAATAGGTTGTAGCAGATTCACATTGTTACTTCCAACAAAGTTCTGAGCCAAGTTGACGATAGTCATCATTAACGCTTGCTGCAAGAAAAAACATATTAATAGTAAAATGCAGAGACAGTCTTTCCTCATCAACCAGTAAACCTTGCTTTTTAATGCACCAAAATTGTGTGATTAACCTGAATTAAATTCTTAAAAAAGTAGTCTCCCTGAGAAAGGAATGTTGTAAACCTATTCCAAGAGCTGCTGGCAAAACATAATATTTCCCTTCCCACAGCCACATTGCCTTCCTGATTTAAGTTTCCTTACATTCTATGCTTATAAAAACCCCTGAGCTTCCCAATTTTTTCTAAAGCAATTCTCTGGAGGAAGTAAAGGGGCACAAACTGACTGCACTTACTACTGCACATCGATTACTTACTTACTACTCATCCATTTTAAAGGAAGAAGAGAAGGGATGGACTATTAACATGCCAACTCTTGCTAATATTTCAGATAACTATAAACAAAACAGAAGCTAGAGATAATCTTTGCTCTGACACTGTATCAAATTTTTGAAGAAGAATGCCTCTGCTTCACTCCTTAAAATACTATATTGTCCTAGTACATAGCTACTATATTTCTACGATTTGAGAATCTAGAAGGTACATAGGCAATTTAGTTACCTAATATTTTTCCATAAGCCACAATGTATTTGGGATACCACTGTGCACAAAGACTTGGAAAGAAAGGAAATACTCAGTCTTATTAAGCTACATACCGTTCAGTTCCTGTTCTTTAAATCTGTGATTAGTGGACTTATAGTCAATAGGTTTGCAATTTCAATACCACAAACATTTACCTAATATTTTACGTAGACTAGAACTCCCTACAACTCTACCATGCTCCATACTCACCTCCCCGTGGTGATAAGCCGACATTTCAGCCACAGAACCAGCCAGCTGAGCAACCTTTACTTCACGTTTGTCATTTCTCTTAAAGCAAGTGAATAAAACTTTGCGTTGCCCTGGTTTTAAACCTATTAAGAAGAACATCCCACTTTCAACACACACATCAGCATATGTTTTAAAGTAATAAACTTGTTTGGCTTTATTATCATTTCCAATTTCTCAAAAGAAGTCCAAACTTTAAATGGAAGCAAATTCATACTGTAACATCAACAAAATAATAAATTAAGATATCAATTCTTTAAAAATAATAAAATACTACTTGACCAAACTCAGAAAATTAATAGGAAAGTTGAAACATAACCCTTTCAGCCAATTAGTATTATACAGCACACAAAAAAATCTTTCTCATAAAGGGCAATTTGATCCTAAATGCATGACTTTCACAAGCCAAGAGTTCTTTCCATTCTACTCAGCAAAATCTTTTTTCTAAGAATATCAACACAAGTTCAGCAATGACAACTGTAACTGTAGCTTACATGTCTTTTAAAGCACTCTGAATTTTTACTTTCTGTGTGAAACTCTCAAATACTCAAGAAAATTCAACAAAAAGATATATCATTTGTCTCCTTTTTAGATCTTACAGAATTTCAAGAAAGAAGTCAGTCTCTTATATCTTCTGGTTTATTTTCATTGCTTAGGCAACTTAGGGTACAATATCTGTGTGGGAGGGATTGCGCCGTATTTTCTGTATGTTATCTAGAACTGATAACTTGTTCGAGATCACACTTATTGATCTATTCAGTGTTCTAATTCATATACATTTATGAAATGCACTAAGAAATCATTATGTGTTGCCATTACTACCCTGGGCCAAACATTATAGCAAAAACTGAAAAAAGCCCCAAAATAAAACCCAAAACAAAAAAGGGACACCTGACTCCAATCTCCATTTCATTTAAATATGGAATTTGTTTTCCAGTGAGTCCACATCAGGTTTTTCTACCAAATCCATTGAATATAACAAAATTAAAGGATTTTCTTCACATAGGAGAATCCCAAAGGAGTGAGAATGGTAACTAGTAACTGCGAAGACATCGTCAAAATGTTCTTCCTCTTCCTTTTTTAATAAGATTTGCCACCAGACTAGCCTGTTATACATCACCGGATGGCACTAAAGGACAAAAACTATTGCTAAACAACTTGCATATCCACACCCAGAATGCAGAATTACAGCCAGAGTTGGCAGAAACACTGATAGCAATTATATATAATATTTCTAGTATTATATACACATATATTATATTACATATACACATTGCCATATACAAATATATGAATAACTATGTACCCTTCTTATTTTCTTACACTTCTGTAGAGTCTTGGAGAACTTCAATTCAAACAAGCACTTGTTTACTGCAAGCGTCTTCTTTATTTTAAGTTTCAGCAAAATCATTCTGCTGTTTCTGAGAAAGCAGTCAGAGTACAGTATGTTAAAAGGAACAATGATCTCTTGAAACATACAGCTCTATAATTACCCAACTATTAGAGGAAGTAAGTATGGAGAAGCTGAAACAGAGACTGACATTCTTCGATTCCCCAGAGATGTACCTGCCATACCTAACTTAGTCTCATTCTGCAATGAAGCTGGGAATCCATCCTACCAGGAAGCTACTGGCCCTATCCCCCTGTGAACTATCCAAGTCTCTTATCCAAAATACAAAAAGCTCTTGCTGCATGAATATTTTGGTATGGGTCTGTAGTGTCAAGAAGGTTGACCACCTCCACCATAAAAAAAGAACTGGAAAGTGGAGATAAATATGCTCTCCTCCCACATACTCTCCCCATGAAATCTCAAGGCCTCTTTTCTGACCTTAGTAAGCTTATGCGTACAGACAGTAACATGGGTGTAAATTCCTGCTCACACTGTCTGCAGACAGTTTTACAAATGAAGCTCTAGTGTAGTGTAGTGAAGCTGCTTCTTTTAATGTTCATGCTATTGCAAGGAGAGAGTTAGTAAACCTGACTGACAGAACCCTAGCAAGACTGCAGGTCAGTAAACACTAGATCACTGCCTGCGGTGTAAGACTAAAGGGAGAAAACATTTGCATCTTCATCTGCACTCAGCTGCTGATTTGAATTTTAATTATTAGAAACGGTTAAAAGACTAGCTTTCCCTGATAGTTTGATTAGAAACAAAGCACTTGTAGGGCCTGGGGAATAGGTCTGGTTAAGTAAAAAGGCTGTAGCATCTTTATAGGTCTCCAGTGGATCCACTCCAGGAGCTCCATGTCTCTCTTGTACTGAGGGGCTCAGAAGTGGACACAGCTCTCCAGATGAGGCTTCACTAGGGCTGAGTAGAGGAGTAGGATCACCTCCCTTGCCCTGCTGGCAATGCTCTTCGTAATGCACCCCAGGATACCACTGACATGAATTGATAACCAATATTTAGAAGTTCTTATAGTCTCTACTTGAATGCATTGATTACTATACAAATCACAGCTTTAAAAACCATCAATAAAGAGGAATGTTCCAGCAAATTACAAAGATTTATCAGCTTACCATCAACAAGGGAAGGGATAGATCTCTCATTGTCTGAATTTGAGAAAAGGATTAACTCCTTGTTAATGAAATCATTGTAAGTCAAATGTTTGGTTGCTGTGCCATATAAAAATTGCTGAAAAAACAACACATACATTATTCATTCAATACAAAAACTACATTACATTAAATCTCACTTGGCAGATTTATTACTATTATTTAGGACTCACCTCGGGAAGGCCATGTAGCCGACGCTGTCGTCTGTCTTCCATGAAATTTGTTAACCATTCTTTTCGGTCATCAATCTTCTTCTTACTGAAGGCCTGAAAAGATTCCAAGTACACTAAATTATCAGCAATATCAATGTTTGTGTAAATGTATGTTACTTTAGTCAGAATTTTAAGCACATTGCACTATCTGATCAAGTATTCAATAAGGCTTATTTGGACAAGCTAATCCATATAACTAATATTTACATTTAAACAGCAGTACCAGGACATAATTTTCAGACATTTTTGCACACAGTTTTTGAACTGACAGATCTCTTGCTGATTGTAATTTAAATTTATATTATTTTCCTGAAAGTTGCACACATTTAGACATATCTTACTATTCTTCTCTTCTTCACGTCAGAGTTGTCCTTTGATGCACAGGTTTCCTGAAGGTCTTTCCCCACACAGCTTTAAGGTTGGGTTCATCATTTAGAGTGAACTATAACCATCTCTCATCAAGAAAATCAACTGAAGGTATTACAAGAAAATACCCTACTCTTCTTTCCCTCTACATGCCCTTGAGGCCAGATGGGCTGGATTATGCTAAATTGTGTGAGTTACCATGTGCTAAGTCACGGCTTTGTGGAATGCTTTATTTGGGTTGAATGTTACCCTTCAAATGTTTGCCAAGTACTCTTTATTTTCCAAAGTTTACCAGCAAGAACCTCCTGAGAAAATGTGTGCAGCTTTTCTCCTTTGCACTCTCTCTTAAGGGTTTAAAAGAACCAAAGGCTCTTTAATAGATCTGATGGGTGGATTTTGGAGCCTTGCATATTTTTGAAGTAAAGCCCCTTCAGTGAGCTCGTAGCTCAGAAGCTGGGGTCTTACAGAGGTTTAAGAAGGATTTTGGCTACTTTGGGAAACCTTCGTTAGTTACTGAAGTACTGCCTTTTTTTCTCAAGGAATAACATACAGAGACTCCATCACACCCTGATTTCAACCACTCTCCTGCATAAGAAGACAGTCATTAGCACTATGTTTTTTAAAGGACTCCAATTGGAGCACTCCAGAAGAGTTCAAAGAGTAGTTTCATTTCCTTGGAGACCATGGTATTACACAATAAATATTAAACTGTAGTAACTTAGCCTCTGAGAAAGGGACTAAGTGATATCACCCCGTTTTGCATCAGACTGACTTGCTTTGTGACCAAAGCTTGATAATTCACAATGTCAGACATCTGAAGGCTTAAGATTAGGCTTTTGTAAAAACAAGACTAAATTCATACAATTTTCTTCTGTCTCCTTTCAGTTTATCTATACCTGTTCTAGACTAATGACCAAGAGCGGGATCAGCACAAAATTTTTTTTAATAGAATAAAAATAATGGAATTAGGATCTTGAATAAAACTGTTCTCAAATATTTATTATTGAATAGAATAAGGAGGGGGTTTTTTTCTGTTTCCATTTAAAACTGCTATTCTAATACTTCCTTTGCTAGCAAAAGAGTTCTTCAGAATGTTGATAAATTTAGGCTTTCCTAGATTACAGCTATTATGAGGCCTGGTAGAGCCTATAATCTCACACCACCTATGCTCAGAGGTAAACTTGGGGCTGGGATCACAGCTATCAGCAGAAGAAATGTGGGTAGGAGTACAAGTGAAGCTTCTGCTAACAGCTCCAGTACAAGTCATAGCTGTGCAGCTGTAACAGAGATGACCAGCTTCATCCTGAATTGACAGAATACCACTTTAGACAATAGTGAGGACCAGCCATAACATGTTATAAGGCCTCAGGTATCAATCAGTCTGTGTATGGAAGTCTATTTGCAGAAACGGAGATCAGAATTTTGTTAGTAAAATCGCACATTTTATGCATCCACAGTATAAAGAAAAGTTTTGTCTAAGATAGGTATTTTCCATTTTTCTTCTTTTTCTCTCCTACCCTTTTTTTTCTTTAATGTGACCTAAAATTAAAATAGCAAATTAGATAAAAGTTGAAATATTTCTTGAGAAAGCAGCTTTGTTACAGACACTTCATCCTTCATCCTTCCACAAAGTTTCTTTGAAACACGAGTACTTTCCTGCACACAACTACAAGATTTCAAACTCAAATATTTAGAGCACATGCATGAACACAAATATGTCATGGTGATGTATCTTCAATGAATAAATAGTATTTATCTGATCTTATTTTCTCAGAAACAAAATACAGATCTAAGTACATAATTTGTTTGGGCTCTGTTATCTTCCATAGAGTACTTTTTTGCATGGTCTGTCTTGAAAAGCAAGTCTGACTGTAAGGTTTCTTGATATCCGCATCACACAAAGCTATCAAAGCCAAAAGCAGAAGGTAGAGCTGATTTTGTAGCGTGGATAAAGCTTACTCAAAATTTAAACTGTTTTCCAAAAGATTCTTTCTCTCAAAAGTATTTTTTTCAGGTACTCAAAAAAACCCCAAAACAACTCTGTTTGGTCTTTCTCACGTGCCATTTTCAGAAGACAATGGAAACTAAAACATATCATATATAGGAGCACTTTTGTCAGTTCTTACCAGTGTAATGGCCGCATCATCTTCAGGACCAGCATATCGAAATAAGATCCGATGTCTTTCCATGTCAGCAAAATATTCTTTTGCTTCTTTAGCAGTGCTGGTACCCAACCCTGTACAATAAAAAGTTTTATTATCTTACCTCTTTTATGGTACTGGGAATATTATAAAATCATTACATAGGATACTATAATAAAAACAGCTACAAATAAAACTTCATAGCATCCATTTATTATTATTTACCCATATCACTTATTTGTTTTTAAACAAACCTTTGTAGTATTTTATCTTCCATGCTTTATGATTCTCCATATGCTTTTTCCACTCATCAAATTCAGGGATACTATAGAATGAAAGTTCTTGCTTATTTTTGCTTGCCTTTAAAAAAAAAACAACAAGACAAAACAAACAAAACAAAACAAAGTCAGCTTTTCTGTTGTACTGTAAGTAATCCATAAAATCTCAATAATATAATCTGTACCTTCACAATAGGGGTGATGAATTCCTCAAGAAAACCATGTTTCAACAGGGACGGCCAATTGTGATGAATAAAATTGATCAACAAGCCCTTTATGTGAGATCCATCCTGATCCTGAATCAGAACATGAAAACATGAGGAAATCTTATAAAATGTCAAATTCCAAAAACCACCAGAAACTCCACTCACTGGCCTGGATACACCAAAACAATGTCTGTTGACAAAAAGCATCCAGTATTAACTTGGATTCCAAAACAGACCTGGGTATGAAATAACCACCTGTGAATGGCATTATCCCCAGCTAACTATAAGCTCTTCCAAGCCAAGTGCAAGATTGCAGTTCAAAGTTTCTCTGCCTGTGGCATGTTTTGACCGAGAGCTATACAGCTCTCCCAGACACTAGAGCGCTGAATTTTTGTGGAAGAAGGCCAAGCCTGGCCCACAGTTCTCATTGGTGACAAGGTGCCTGATAGTTCAATCATGAGATTATCCAAAAATAATTGCCTGCATTCTTATCTCTGCATGACTTTGCTAGCAATATCCTCTCATCTACTGTCCCCTTTTGTCCTTACTTACAACATATTTTTGAGTTATAAAATGTGAGTTTTTATTACTTTGGCTTCTTTACTGTTTTGTGCAGCAAAGTCCAGTTGTTCATTTGGAGCAACCAAAACAACACACAGATCAATTAATCCTATAAAGAAACCTCCTACACAAGGGATTACCCCTGAATGATCCATGCTTTTGTAGCTGAGATGGGTTGTAATGCACCAAAATGTAGTCTATGAAATTGCAGCAAAACACATTTTGAGATGTTCTGTATACTATAACATGCGAAGTTCAGACTTACCTGATCTGTCATAATCATAATTTTTCCATATCTCAAGCTTTTCAGAGATTCTGGATCTTCATAGCTTTTCTTGTATTGTAGTCCAACTATTTTGATGATGTTGTTGATTTCTGCATTTTCCATAATCTGTATAAAAGTTATTTTTGCAGTCCATGTAAAAGCAGAAGTTTAGAAAGATCCCAGTCTTTTTTATATGGACTTTACAGCTACTATTTCAATGCACCCAAACTCAACTTCATAACCTTTTTATCCTCAGTCCCTTGCAGTCTTTGCACTTGTAAATATTTTTTCTATACAAGCAAATTCTCAAGGCTGGACCACACTCTATAGTCAGAACACTTTGAATCAGGAAAACACAGGGAAAACTGCATGTGTAACAAAAAGTCACCTCACAGAGCTGTCTTCTCTTTCCGCTGTTTTGTGGCATATGCAACACATCTCTTACTATACACAAATTATGGAGTGAAGCAGAAATAATGTGATGGGGTAACACTGCTGCACTCATCTTGTGAGTCAATGAAATCACATAGTAATGAGAGAACACAAAATTTCAGAGGTTTTAAATATTCATGTTAATGCATCATAGCAAAATTTTCTTCCACTTGTGAAGAAATAAACTTTATCAAGCCAGTACTGCACTACTACACTGAGCATTTCCAGGTCTATCCCAGGCTTTAAAGTAGCTGGTACTTTATGAAATATGAGCCAGAAAATTTTCATGAGAAAATGAAAATTCAAATATGAAGATGTAAGTCTAGAAATCAAAAATAAACAGGAGACATCCATTTGTCATCAAAAGGAGGACAAAACTACGTACCTGTTTGTGAGAGGCTTCTCGAACATTGAGAATTTTGCCCCTGAGCGGAAATACTCCATATCTGTCTCTACCAATAACACCTAAGCCAGAGACAGCTAAAGATTTGGCTGAGTCTCCTTCTGTTAATATTAACGTGCAGTCCAAGGAATGTTTGCCACCTGCAGGCCAGGAAGAAGTTGAGAGAAGGCAAAAAAACCCAGAAAGTGTAACTCAAAAGAAATACAATTGAATTCTTCCTTCTCTACATTTAAATACACTGAATTTCTATTTCTAGGGATGGCCTTCCAAACCAGTAACACTGCACAACAAGAATAAGTATACTTGCCCTTAGCAGTACACTATGGAGTGCTATGGACAAGTTGCTAAATGGACAGGATGGAATGCAATGATGGCTCATTTTATGTAATTGTCCCCATATGTCTTCACATAAGAAGTCAGATTGCCTCTGTATCCTTACCATTTCATTTTTATAGCTGCAAATTTCTTACACACATACATTATGCATGTCTGAGTTACATATAGGAGTTATTTCCCATTCTGTATTTCCCCTTTCCTCACAGCATATTTTAAAAAGTAATGTATTAAATCACATTTTTATGGGTTTCCTTTTTTGTTGTCCATCAGCTGAAGCTAGACAACTGTAAGAAAAACTTGACAGAAAAGCTCAAAAGACGAGAACATTTGCACTTATTATACCACACAAATTTCTTGAAAAGAAAAACAAATCTTTACTAACAGTGTGATTTTGACTGTACAAGACACACTCTGTGTGCCCAGTGTACTCAGAACTGGTACGACATTTATGTTCTGCTTGTTGCAACTGCAGTAGTGGAATAGATGTTCCAAGTAACAAAGAGGTTGAAAAAAGGAATCCACCCTTTTGCAAGGGTTCAAATGGTCATTAAGCAGTTTTTCTGTTTTATACATGCTAAGAGGTAGGAAAGACTGCAAAAAACTTCAAGCTGGTTAAGTCTCACCTATTGCTAATAAGATAAGTTTTGAATATACTGGAATTTAAAATAGGTGCTGTGTTTGCTTTTAGCTGGTAGCTAAAAACCACTCCATACTTTCTATTACACAGAACTTACATTCAGCATTTTTGGTTTTCTGAATCAAGATGTCAGACCTAATATAATCTAAATTAGGTAGCTATTCACACGACCAGCAACTACCTATCAGCAAACTGGAGTCCAAATACAAGAAAAATACTAGTCTGCTGTTTCAAAATATACAAGAGCAAATATTTTTCCCTAACTGAACTGCAGAAAACACATCTGAATGTCATCCAGGTGCACTTTCTTCTGGAATGGATGCAATCATTAGCAATTAATTTCATGGAAATACAATATGTCAGGCATTTTCCTGAGAACAGCTCTAAAGAACGCAAAGAAAAAACTATATGAACTGTCAGGTTCAAAAAAACGCGTTTATGCTTCATCAGATTTAACAATCTGCTCCCTTATAACCCTATATTCCTATTCCTAGTTCTTTATTTTTGCTTTTATCCTACCCCTGCTCCTCCAACAAGCCACAGAACAATGTATAGCTCATCAAGATCACAAAAAAGCAAGAATGACCAGGTATAGGACTCAATCTAGTCCTATAAGTGCATCATTGTACAGATACACCTCTCTCCTATTCTTAACTGGTGTTGATTAAGAAATTCAGTGGTACTGGTCACGCAAGAAACTTGTGGATGCTGGACCTCATCTACAAATTCATTCTTGAAGTGAAAACACAAATACATCAACTAAAACATACTGCATTTTGCTCCCAGGCTACACACAGGTTACTCTGTGTGAGACAGGTATGAACGCCTTGAAGAAATTTCCCTGAAACTGTATCTTCATGTATCGTTTAAATCTTTTCTCCAGCTTACAAGGAGGTCTGAAATTCTTTTGAAATATTATAACTTTGTACCTCTTCATAATATACTTAGTTACATGCACATTCTTAGGCAATATTCATATAGAGGAGCTGAATTTTTTGGACCTAAAAGTAGTGATCTGCCTCTCACACACAGAAAGAGGACGTACAGTCCTTAATTCACCTGACCCTTAAAATCTCCAGTCATAGAATCACAGAATGGTTTGGGCTGGACCTTTCATTAGGCCAGGTTGCTCAGAGCTTCACGCAAGCTGGCCCTGAACACTTCCAAGGATGGGGCATCAAGTTTAAAATTATCATGTCTGTGAAAAATTTATGAAACATTAAGAGAAATTAAAAATAAGTGCTCTTACCAGCATCATTAGCATCATCCAGTTTTGGAATGCCCTTGATTTTACTGTGTTTCACTGATGAACACTTCTTGTTCAGCTGAGTTTGTGCCTTGAATTTGACCCAATTCAAAATACTCTCTATGATACCACAGTTAGAGGCCTACAAGCAACAAATCAGAATTGTGGATGAGAAAAATAAAGCTTCACATGGCAGATTCCTGCATCTCAACTTTAAGTCACTGCTCTAACACTGTTTCTCAAAGCTCTCTAAATTTTAAAAACTGCAACATATTAAAGGACAAGGAATCCATACATACTTTATTTTTTAGCATTTTATGCACATACAACCAAAACAACACACACAAAGCTTCCTTTTCCCTTCCTTATATAACTGGTGGAAAGATGAAAGAGGTCCGAGATCAAACAAGAGGTTGTCTTAAGTTGTGTGGTTGATGTGCTACGTTTTAGGTACTAAGTACCTGTTTCTTGGACTTTGACAGCAAAAAGTAACACTATGGGATATTTATGATAATTTAAAGTTTCTTTGGAAAGGACTGGAAATGGTTGAAAGACAATTGAAACCATTTAAGAATAAGGCTTTAGATCAACCACTCAAGAAATGGATACTATTTTTAGAAACACATCTGCAGAAAAAATAGCATATAGGATATTCACTAAACTAAAACTGCTTTAGGCTTGGTTTCACATCAAAACAAAATACAGGTGGAACAAAATACTGAGCTTTGGCTTTTCATTATCCCCCATAGCAGATCATTCATGGCTAAGATTCTGCTGCACATTTAACACATCTGGAAATCAATGTTCAATTCAGGGAATATTAGAAACACTATAAATCAGACCTGCTGATTGAAATATAGCATATATTAATTCTTCAGATTTTGTTATGTAAGACTGTGCTGTGGGTTTTTCCCCCCTCTAAGTTCTATAAGAATATCACTTGTAATACAGAATTCGAAGAAAATGCTATACAGTGAGTGGACTTTTAATGCCAAGAGTGTTAGCAGTTGCACCATTTTCCTAACTACTGGAGTTCCATTTATGCTCCTGGCATTAAATAGGACATAGTGTAACGAGTTCTGGCTAACAGAATTCTACCTTTGCTTCATTGTATAAAAATGCAATAGAGGAAAAACCTCTTTAATGGATTTCTACTGGTATGTTCATTTAGAAGAGCAATTCTTATCCCACCTACAGAAAAATTTTTGAATTCTTTGCCTGACGATAATGATCACTTTAAATTCTACAGCCACAGTTTTGCATTTCCATCATTACTGGAAAAAAAAACCGTAATATCCCCTCCCGCTCTTTTTACCTTAGTGAAACAGAATAGGACTGATACCAAACAATAAGGTACACAATGATTCTCAACTTCAGTAAAATATTTTTACACAAAAAAATTGATCAAGGACTATGTTTAGGTTTTAAGAGTAAAATTCATTTCATCAATATAAATACCACAATCTCCAAGAAATGGCTGATTAGGTTAAGCTTGCTTTTAAAATCAAGGGACACAGTCAAAACACAGTCATTGCTTTCATTATTAACACCAGAGGTTCCTCCATCCCATTTTCATACTACACAAACATCATTAGAATACCATAATGCACTGAAATTAATCTTCTGCTACAGAACATGCATATACGTGGATCCAGTATGTCAATTCCTGTTTCACAAGGATGAAAAAAACCACCAGAAATAATAAAAAAAGCTTTACTTACTGCTTTAAAGAATTTCTCAGATAGCTGGCATTTGGACCCAAAACTTTTAGGTTGCAATGTCATGTTTTCCTTTGTCTGGGAATCAAATGATGGGTTTTCAATCAAGCAATTAACAAAAACCCATATATGATTCTTCACCTGTTAAAAACATAGAAACCAATTTACTCAACAAAATTCACACATTCATCTTTTCCAATATTTTTTTATCAAGTAACTTGCCTGAAAAGGTTTGACTGAAACTCCAGCTTTATTCTTCTTTTTCACCACTTCTATCAGTTTGCCCACAACCTGATCCACCACATAATCAACATGCCTACCACCCTGAATGAGAGAAGGGGAAAAAAACACAAAACAACAAAATAACTATTTAATTTCCTAATAGCTTTTATCTATATTATCACTGTACAGTTATGGACTTTAAATGTAGCTGCTTACAGCTTTTAACAGGATACAAAACCTTAAGAGTATGGCAAATCTGAAAATTACTCTGTATTAATGGGATGGTGCCTACAACACCACACAGCTGTTACATGCCTTCTTAACTGGCACATAAATAACCCTGGTCTAAAATTATCACACTCCTTCCTCAAATTAAATTTTTCCCATTAGGTTCATTAAAAAAAGATGTTCAGAAGCTTACCCTCAGATATACAGCATCCATGCCTATTCCTTCCCAAAAGTGATCTCACCTTTTCTGAGCCATATTAGAGAACTCTCTGCAGAAATGCTATTAGCATTAATTCTTTACTAGCTATATATAACTCAAGCTTTGCAATGCAGCAGGATGATGGAAATACAGACTATTTTCAATGCTTAAATTACAGTTTTACTAGTGATTAAATTCAGTCTAAATAAGGAAGCATTAAGCATTTGAACACCTTCAGAAGGTGCTCTAAAGCTTCTATCACCTTCCCAAGCTACAATTCTCTTTGGCCTCAAACTTTAAACGACTTAAAAAGACCTACCAAGACCCCCAAAACATACTGTTAGGAGACAAGCAATTTTGGGATTAAATTGCTTGGAAAATAAAAAGCATTTCACATAAGCTTTCTGGAAAATAAAACAGAACCAAACAGTCTGTTATAGCTCCATTACCTCCTAACAATGACTACTGATTTACATGTGTAAAAGAAATCTAACAAATACGGAGTATATTCTACATTGTGTAAGTAATCTGAAACAGAACCACTAGTAAAGACTTAAAACATTCCAGATTAGAAAGAATAAGTAGTATTTGAATGCATGTCTTCTAAAATCTTTGATTCTCTCAAACATTGACCACTGAAAAAGCCTAAACCATTGGTGATAAATATGTTTAAATATTAAAAAATTCAACTTCACACAACTTTCCTGATGTGTAGAACAACAGGCTTTGGAAAGCTGTCAAAAACATGAATAGTCCTAAACTCCTGGATATCTGAAAGACGTTTACATTTTCTGATTATTCAAATGCCTCCCTTTGAATTTATAGACAAAAAAGCAAAGTATTAATAACATGTTAAATTCATAGGAAGTTCATAATACTTTGGCTAAAACCTATTATCTTGTAATGAAGAATGGAATGAGGAATATCCTATAGATTTAACACATATGTAACTCAACACAACATATTTTACACAGATCACCTTTGCTTTAGATCAATTAGAGCCTTACAAAAACACAGACTAAATACTGGTTCCTGATCAGACCAATTTGCATTAGGAGAAACAAAGAAAATATGCCCTTCAAGATATTCATAATGAGGCCACAAACAGAAAAATCCTCCTTCTTTAAAGCTGTTCATAAACAGAACTGAGGAGGAAAACTTTTGATGAGTATAAGGAAGTATAGGATATATAATAAACAGAAAACAACAAAATAAAAAACAGCAGCCAAATAGAGGAAAACAGCTAGCAAGCAAAACCCAAAAGTTACGATTCTACAATTTAAAACAGAGCATGCATCTGAAAAGACTGAAGATGTAAAGTGGAATAGACTGCAGACAGCAGCTGTGGTTCAACTCCAAGCAGAAGGTAGAGATCAAAAAAAAAAAAAGAAAAAAGAGGGGATAAAAACAAAATGGTTAAGATGGTAAATATTATTAGTCATAATCAAAACCAGTACTTGCACTTCAAAGAAACCATCTACAGTTTCTGTCAGTGCCTAGAGTCACCTACTAAAACAGCAACACAAACCACTGGTGTGATTTAGAAGCACTATACAAAGTATTTTTTCATAGCATTTCTTCCTAAACAGCAAACAAACAAAAAAACCACAACCAAACCCCCAAAACCACCAGAATTAAAACACAATTGCTCTTATTCACATATGGGCAGCAGAGTTCAGTAGAGGGAGAGTTAAATTGAAAGTCCATATATCAATATTCTGACACTTTAAAGAAAAGTAAATCCATTTCCAAACTGTAATGAAAAGCTACTACAGTAAAATATCAAATTACATGTATCAAATTCCATATCCGAATGGCAATCTTAAAAGGCATTACTTTTACCCATCACATTACTGAAAACTTATGCTTATAGGAATATCTCAGCATATATTTTTATTTACAATTTTAGCAATGTTATTTTAAACAATTATAGCACTTCAAATATTTTGCTACAACTAGCATCTGATATACCAAAAAAGCAGAGACTTACCAGTAATTCTTGTTCCTAGGCAATATTAGTTATTGTAACAGTTCCCCATTCCCGTGTCCATTCCTAAGTGTGCAGCCGGGAGCAAAGGGATGCTCAGAGCTCAGAGCTAGGAACCCCTAACCCATCTCACCAGCAGGTGGCACAAGTACCCACTATGGAACCGTAACGGCCCAGAACTGCCCCAGCTGTCACAGCAATTCCATACAAGACACAGAAAGAAAAAATACCCTCCAAATCCAGAGGGCTGTCAATGATTATTATGATTTCTATATTATGAGAAAAGAGCACTAAAACTGTACAATTTTTTTTTCAGATGGTAACGACTGAATCCCAGTATTGCAAACTTCAGGATGCAAAGGCAGCTAATGAAACACTAACAACCAAAAATCTTTAAAATGGAGCTTTGGCTGCCTCCTGTATACA
Source organism: Sakesphorus luctuosus (assembly GCA_013396695.1). Taxonomy (NCBI): domain Eukaryota; kingdom Metazoa; phylum Chordata; class Aves; order Passeriformes; family Thamnophilidae; genus Sakesphorus; species Sakesphorus luctuosus. The sequence continues at coordinate 1,438,282 of VWZD01012699.1, forward strand.
TTCTATTCATATCATCATCATCAATAGCCAACAGCCTCAACTGATTCGGAGGTAAGCCATATTTGAATTCTATGGACAGATAGATGATTTACATGGCAGAAAAATTCAGGAGCTAATTATAACTATGAATTTTTCATTTAATTAGCTACAAATAAAATATTAGTTTCTTTTGCATTTGTTTTCTATTATATTTATTTTATTAGAGTAAATCTGAAAACTGGAAGAGTCCTGAATTTTGTGCTGAATTCCAGCAAATTTTAACAGGTTGGGATTGTTCCTGCATCCAAGTCTATTCTCTGACACTGCAAGTGTATTAGCTGAGTATTTCTGCTAAAATGATTAGCAGTATTAGAGGTAGCAGTGCCACCATATCGAAAATATCATTAGATTGCTATGTTAATAACTGAAGTTTCTACTACAATTTCTACCACAGCTAATACTCAAAATTCCAAATTGAGAAAACCATGAGAAATTACAAACTGAGAAATCAGTTTACTAGTCTCCCTAAAGGTTATCTGCACAACTGTAATAGCTACAAACATTCTTTCAAATGCCAAAGTCCAATTCTGTGGCGGTCTACTGTGGAAAAATTTTGAATAAATGGGGAGCTGGCCAAGGTAACAAATTTACAAGAACCAAACAAGGGAGCTGCACTTCAACATACTGCCTGACCTTCCAAATGCCCCTCAAAAACCCCCGCCCCAATATTCTAAAAAAAAAACTTCTTTGGAATTTATAGGAAGTTTAAAAATGACAGGAGGGAAGTTAAGACTGGGTGAAACTTATCCAGAAACAGAAATGAAAAGCTTTCAGCAAACACCAGACAATAACCAAAACACAGCTGAAATGAGCTCCTCACCTGTCAGCAGACAAGGGGACAGGCAGTTGACACTTAGTTTCTAGCCATTATGTTTCATGAGTGGGTAGTTGCACATCAATTGCTGGTGAAGTAGTTCACTGGCCCTGAACTTTCCACATCCAGTCACACACATAAGAAATGGATTGGAAGAGTGGGGAAAACCTAGAAATTACAACACTTACCTTTGAAGAATGCACAGTACTTTTATCTATTACTTTTCCTAGAGAATATATGATAAAAATGTATGTGTAACTGCATGATGGGTGAAAATTGATCCAAAAGAGTAAAATTCAAAATTTTGAGTAAGTGTATGAAATATATTTGTATATTTTTTTCAAACACATTTTCTTAACCTGGTATCAAGTTTCTCTACAATGCGGTTTCTTCATAAAAGTGTTGCACGTGTTTTTCAAGTCATGGCTTTTTTCTCTTTATGCTGAATAAAAAGTCTGCCTGCATTAAAACTAAGTTGTTATCCTTCAACTACGAGATACATTTGTCATCCCCAGTTTTGACAAGTATCAGATAAGAACTTAATTAAATTAAAATACATACTCAGAGAGTAAATATTCTACAGTGAAACAAATAATCCCTGTTATCACTGAAAATGACTGAAAATAAGTTATGCAGTAACAATTGTATCCCACCAAAACACTGGCCACACATCACCTGCCACCAAGGCTAACACTGGTACTTCTGGGCACCTCCTAGACTGGGGACCCTGCTCAGTGTAACCACTGATGCTTATGAACCACTCGTGCTATCATCAGAATTTTCTTCTGACTCTTTCAGAAGAGATCTGAGCAAGGAGAGGTTTTTAAGGTTCTGATTACCAATGCTCATCATTCTCATCTTTTGGAAAGCTCATAGTTAAGATTTCCTAAAAACAGTCTCACCAATGACTAGAACTGCTCGCTCTAGTCTTGTTAGACCTAGATTGTTAAATTTGTTAGATGTAACAACAAAACCACCAAGTTGTTAGATCATTCAGCAAGTGCAATTTGTGAAGAGTAAAAATGACAAAGACTTTCTTTCACTGTGGTGGATCCCAGATCACTAAACCTGGTCCATGCCAAATTGGTGCAAATGAGTGTTATGCCAGTTGCTTTCAGGTGATTGTCTTGCTGCCTGACCACTCCAGTGATTTCAGAAGCACAAAGCTGTACTTCAGTATGCTGAGCACATTGCTGCTTTATTGTAACTGAAGATTTCTCTATGGTATCATTTCACTACTACTGTAGTTGCTACTAAGTACAAAGAACACTTATAATACCCTTAATATAGACACAAAATAAAAGAGAATAAATCTCAACACTTCACATCAATTTTATACATCATAACAGAATGGCCATTTTTCAAGAACACAAACCCCATCGTTGTCCTCCAAAACTTGCTGCTGGTAGTTTCAAAGAGGTTTGTACATTTTTTAACCTTATTTTCAGAATTATTTTATTACAATGTGTTAAAAAGGAAGGAAGGTATAAATCAGCTCCATTAATTTTCCTCAATACCATGTATGCTCCCATAAGAGATCACTGATAATGATTACTAGTGTTTTCAAAACTAGTGCATATGTAGAAACACTGCTATGAATGTATTTTGATTCCATCCAATTGCTCTGCCCATTCCTCTCATGCAAAGGGTTCTCTCACCTATTTATTTGTAGTAAGCCAGTTTTATTTTTTATCAAACACCTGACTGGGCATAACCTCAGCACACATTTAATCATTTCCACTCTTTACCATTTGATCTAACCACTCACCTTTGTGGTAGCTATACTATTTACAAAGCTGATTTGCTGGAACCCTTTCTCACTCAGAGTGAGGCACACGTCCCACCGTTCATTCACAACTTCATGAATAACTTTGAGCGCGACTCCAGTTTCATCCAGCTTGTCTTTTACGTAGAGATCTACGTAACTGCGAAATCCATTCACCTACAAGTAACACAGGTAACACTCACTGCTCTTCGAATCAAATACTCAGAACACTCAAGATACTTCAAATTATGCTCTTACAGGTAATTTCTTCCCATTCAACATGACTTTGACTCCTTTGCATGACCCAGCCAAATCATATGCTCGTCTTGTCATGAGGGCCACAATATCCTTATCAAGTTTTTCCATTTTAAATTTAGATAGATCTGGCTGGAATGTAATGCATGTGTAGTCATCGCCATCAAAGTGCTTGATCTTGGGCTCAGAGGTCTTCATCATGTTATTCATCCAAGTCTTTGGAAATAAAACATTTCATATGTTAGTTTACATATGTGATATCCTCCTCCTTTGTTTCCCTTTCCAGCTATGCTAGGATTGCATAGGATTGCACAGTTACACAACAAAAAGCTCATAGACCTCTTTTAGAAGTTTCCTCTGGTAAAACACTACACAAAATTAATTGCTTTACAAAGACAAGCACAAGCATAGGTGACAATGCCTTTGTGGTGTTTGTAAACATGCAGGTATTATTGGTGGACATGTTTTTAAAGCAAACAGAGCCTCCCACAAAACTTCCTAACTCAGGTAGAAGTGAGATGGCCTTACAGCTCCTTATTGCCCATCCGTTCAATACTTTCAATCAACTACACACTTCTGTAGACAGGTTTATTAGCTCCTGTGCAGAGACTTGGTAGTCTACAAGACAGCACCATGGCTGTGCAGAGACCCAAAGCACACCTCCTGAGATAACCAAGGTGCTTAGATTTGACTCAGGAGTCTTGTGTTGTTCCCTGCTTAAGAACACAGGCACGTTTCTGTGATCAAGTAGAACATCTGCTCATAGCACATATCAAAGTTCAGTTGTATTAAATTTTCACAAATTTTGAAAATACCGGAAAACATAGCACTTTAGGTCATAAAGCATGTAATTTTCAAAAAGTAAACTCAAATCAATATTAATCTGCCTTTTGGCAGTCAGTAGAAAATACTACATTTTTTAAGAGACAGGAATAATGGATTAAATGTGTTATTTATGCAGCAACAAGACAGCACGACTAGAAACTAATTATTTGTCCAGAAAGGAAGAGAATGAAGCCACCAACTGGGAAGGACTCCAAAGCCAAGGAACTTTGGTATTTAATACTCTACCAAAGTTTTTTAAACTTCTAGAAAGGGGGCCATCTCAAAGGGATACATAAAATAGATCTGATTACATCCAACCTCTGGCCTGTAAGTGAACAATAAGCAATAGGTTCAAAAGGGGGATTTGCACTTAAGTTCAGTTAGGGCTAATGAAATTCATGCCATAAACACTGAAAAATCTGTTTCTTAACACTATACAAAATAACAAAGATAATTGGTTCCATGTTTGCATAGTTAAGTAGAAAGATTTTTTTGGCAAATTATACAACAGCAAGTACAAATGTTTCAATGGAATATATTTCTTTTCACATATGCATGAATATACTTAATTTTAAAAAAACGTGTCATTTTTACTCACTTAACACCCCAAAGAAAGTATTAGTTAACCCAAAAAGCCTAATATGTTGAAATACCAATTTTACTTACTGAGCTAACCTAGCCTGCAAACTCTATACAACTATTTGAATAATAAATGATTTATGTCTTTAAATATTCCTGAAATACATGTGCTAAATTTTACATTTATAACTACAGCAAAGGAAAAAAAGTTTTGAACACTTCTGTACCTGCTTAAAGCTGTGTTTGTATTCCTTGCAAGCAGTTTCAACTGTAAACTTTGTACTAAATATGTTACAAAGTTTTGCACCATAGCCATTGCGCCCACCTGAAAAATCAACATATAGCAAACTAGAGTCAGTTTAAATTTGTAATAAAAAATCACGTCCTAATTTATTAAATTTACTTTTCCCTTAATTGTAAGAGCACAAATGTTTAAATGCTTACATAAATACAATTAAAATCAAAAAGTATGCTGTTTATTATGCAATAATGAGTACTGACATTAAATATGTAAAAGTAAAGTTGCCTGCAAATATTGGTACAAAAAAGAAAAAGTCAGATAAGTTCTTTAATAAAGAGCTACAGTAATGGTGACTAAGTAATCATCTGTTATGAGATAGAATAGAAAGAGAAAAATTAAGAAGAGAAAGCATCCTGAAGGTGCACAGAATGGCTTAACTGAATAAAACAAAGCATGTTAAATAGTCTTGCCTGTAACTTTTTTCTCATCATCATCGTAGTTGCTGGATGTTAGCAGCTGCCCAAAGATTAGGGCAGGTACAAATACTTTTTCTACTTTGTGTTCCACAACTGGTATACCCTTTCCATTATTCCATATGCTGATAATGTTTGATTCCCTATAAAAGAGTGATGACATTAAGCAAATTAATGTAATCTTGAAAACAGACTTTTGCATACCTGTTTAAATAACTACCTAAAATTAAGACCATATTCTTACCACGTTTATTCACAGCTCTAACAATTGTAATTAGAAAGAGCCCCACTCATTTGTGCTTATTAGATGTCTTGGAAGAAGAAGCTTCATTGTCCATATGCAACAATATTTCGTATCATAAAAAATGACCACCAAAAACCTGTTTGAAGAGCTTTCACTGTCAACCTTATCTGCAACAGGATCCTGAAGTTTAGTGATAGAATTACACTCAAGTTAGAGATGTAGCTTTTTAGGTTTCACTGAAGTGCATCCAGACACAGCCAAATGATCATGTTTAAAATTGTTATTTCCAAGTTATGCAAAATATTGTAACTCATTTTATGTATCGGTGCCAAAATCCATCAATATCTGGCATCATTGCCATTTCTAGCTCTTGCACAGAACTTTCATTTTTCAGTATTAAAGAGTTCAAAATCACGATGGGTCATGCAGACTTCCATTACCATTTCCTTCCCACTTCATGATGAAAGCAGAAAAATTACTTCTCAGCATAGTTATCCTAAAGGTTAGGTCTGAAAACTAGGTGTTTAAAACATTTATTATTCAGTTAAACGTCACTGAAAAGGTACTACTAAAGGAACCCAATCAGGGTCTATTTCGATGCAGTACTTCTCATTAGAAATCATCTCTAAGTATCCAGGTTCAAAAAACAGTGGTAATGATGTGCTTGCAGTATGAAGTTTTAGTGTGATACAGCTGACTAATTTAAACCATCTTATCATAATGCAAAAGGAGTTAACATAGAAGTTCAACTGGTGCAAGATCGTGTTACAAAACCTCAGAGTTGGTATTTATAAGCAACCTGGCTGGCTACAGTTATGTACTGCCAAGCTTTCATCTCATCATGAATTTTACAATCCTCTGGTTTTAAGTTTCATT
>VWZD01012699.1:1444908-1465600 GCA_013396695.1 Sakesphorus luctuosus
AAAACACTTTACAGTAATTTTCAGCATTTGTCTCATCACCCATGAAACAGATGAAGATAAAACCCCAAAACACCATAGTGCAATATCTTAATAGATGACAAGGATCTCAATATAAGATCAAATATTTCAAGGTGCTTTTGCTAAAATCATTAAGTGTGTTTCATTCAAAAGCATGCATAGCCACAATGTCCCATTTTCATAATGTTATTACACTGACCCCTAGGTCTCAAACCACAGTCTGTGGAGCACTTACAGTGCTACATACAGTACTACAATAATGACACAATAATGATCTTCCTTTTGAATGTGACAACATGGAAGTGGTTTGCCTAACATGAAAAGCACCAAAATTACATCTATAAGGCAGCACTCAAAACAGAAATGATTAAAGATTTTCATTCGCATATTTGTCAAATTAAGTAGTCAATTAAAAAATAATTTAAAAAGCATTCTTTTTCACCTGGCAAAGATACAGTCTGTGTTTCCTCAAAGACAGCAATGCGATAAAGCATAGTTTTAGAGATGTGGAAATTGTGAGACTAATGAAGGTCATGGCAAAATTTCCATTGACTTCAGTAGACCATAATTTAGTTTATGAGGTAATCCTGCCATCCTTAAAACAGAACTTCATAAAAACTGATAAGCTTTCCTGTCAATTAGCTCAAAATATCAGTTCAGCAGACAGCACAGTATTCAGATGTTGCACATCTCTACTGCTGGTTAGTCTTCAATGTGTTCTTGTCACCAAGAGAACATCACAAACTAGTAAGTCACAGTAACTCAGACTTGTGATATAGTTTTCTAAAAATCACTTGTTTGTGTCTCAGTCATCATGCTTTTTAATAGCAGTATGATGCTTAGTCATTTTAAAAGTGTCTGAAGTCTAAAAATGACCCAGGAAAGACCATCACCGCCACCATCATTCTGTAGAGAAGGATGAAATTTTAATGATTCATGAACTGATGATTTAAGTGAACATCAGACAATTTAGAAATTGCATACTTTCTGAGGAATAATCTTCTACTAAATGTTACTTAAAACTGTAGCCCTAATAGACTTTGCGGATTAAAAATCTTGTAACAATATTGATGATAAAGAATGATGTAGTTTGGACATTCAGTAACAAATATTTACACTTTCTTACAAGTTCAATTGAAAACTCTTCCCTGTTTAAACTGCTCTATAGGCCTAGAATGCACTAAAATTTTTATGCAGTACAGTTTAGTGGGGCTCCAAGTCTGTGATTAAACTTAGATATAAATTAATATACTTGGAGAGCACTCAGAAAAGCATGTACTCCATAATGCTAAAGCAGATATTGATGTTGAAAATACTTACCGAGAATTTCATCAAAGATCTTGTACAAGCCTGGAACGAAGGTAACTTCTCTGCAATTCATTCCTACATCTTCATCATAAACCCACATTAACTATATGTAAACAAAATCAAATAAAAATATTTACTGCCTTGGTAAACTAGTCTATGATTCTTTAACATGTATTTTCTTCAGGAACTTTACTCTTAGAGTCTCATTAGTGCTGCTGTACAAGGCAAAAGTAGAAGCAAAATTTGGCAAAAATTACAACTGTACCCACAAAGAATTCCATAATGAAAATCCATTATTTTCTGCTTGGCAGGGAACTCCCAACAGTATAGACAGTGAAGTTCAAAGCAATTTGTAACTTCACAAAAACAGCTGAAGAAAGTGCCAGCAGGAGGCTTAAATTCTCTGCTCTCTTCCTAAACAAACAGACCAAAGCATTTCTGGACCTAGAACAAATGCTACTTACAAATATGGACATATATGTGTGGGCACAGAGGTGTGTTTGTAGACACAGACATATACACAGATAACTGTGTGTTTACACACATAAGTGTGTTTGTTTGACAAGATCTCAGTATTTGCTGAGCTAATCTTTTCAGATGAACCAGGCACTGCTTTAAAAAGTCTTCTCTTGTCCTCTTTATACACATGCATACATAAACATGACCCCAGCTTTTAATGTTATATTTCAGAATTTTAATAATTTAGATGGGCCTATTTATTAACCAGAATGGTAATTTTCTCATTAAAACAGCAAAACCGATTATACTTAAAATTTAGTCACACTTACCTGAGTTAAGGGTTCAACTGACCCAATGTAGGTATCCGGACGGAGGAGGATGTGCTCAAGCTGTGTCTTTTTCTGATAAACTCTCTCAACAGACAACTTCTTTGAAGTGTCATTTTTATTAATGCTTTCTGAGTCTTCTTTTTTTGAAGCATTCATCTGATTATCAAATAATGTCTAAAAAAACCCACAAATCAACAATTAACCTTATTCATTCAGTCACTCAAGACACAAACAAAATCTGACAGAGATTTAAATTACAATCAAAACTTGTCACATAATTTAACTGTTCAGTTTTGAGACATATTAAGATCAAGCTACCCTTGTAAGAGAAAAAAATGCAACAGATTATATGACAGATCCTTAAAAAATTGTAACATATTCAAACTTTACTTATTTACTAAGCACAATAAACTAAAATAAGGGAACAACAGCATATTACAAAAGACACCCACCTCCTCAGGTTAAGTGTAACATCTATTTTGTGCTTAAGCATTTGAATCCAAAACACTGAATACTGTTCTGAGATAACAGCAAAACTGCTCTCCTACATTACAGTGTAGACAATTCATTCAGTGGGACTTAAGAAACACTATAATGCTTCCATGTCTTCTCAATTGCTATAGTTTATATTCTCTATTGAAGTGATTAAGGCTGATACAATCCCAATTTAGAATGTTTTATGATGAAAGGAGAGACACTATTTACAAGAGCACGTAAGGAAATGACAAGGGGGAATGGCTTCAAAGTGAAAGAGAGTGGGTTTAGATTAGATTTTGGGGAAGAAATTCTGAACTGTGAAGGTGGTGAGGCACTGGAACAAGTTGCCCACAGAAGTTGTGAATGCCCCATCCCTGGAAGCACTCAAGGCCAGGTTGGAAGAAGCTCTGAGCAATGTGGTCTAGCAGAAGGTGTCCCTGCCAGTGGCAGGGGAATTGGAACTTGATGATCTTTAAGGTCCTTTCCAACCCAAACCATCTTGTGATTCTATGAAATAAGACAAGGAATGTAAAAAAAAGAGAATCACATAAGCTAATGTAGGAATTTAAACAGAATTTAAGCTTAATATGTCTTGATTTTATGAAAAGTGTCTGAAAGAACAAGCAGTGTTACAGTAACCTAATCCACTTTTGGGCAGGGAGAATACAGAGATTTGATGCACTTTCAGCAATTTCTTTCCCTTTAAATACCTCCTTGTCATTGAATGAAAGCCACATAAAAGAAAAACTTCAAATATCTGAGAACAACCAAACATAGAATAGCCCTATTCAAAGACAGTGAAGGCATATATACAAAGAGACCGGCTATGACATTTGACAGTATGCATTCCTGCCTGTACATTGGAATTATCTTAAAAGTACCAATAAACATAACTGGAACTCACATGATTTAGTTGTCTGGCTTGCAGACATAATGAATTCTGGACCCAGCTGCCCAGTACCTGGAACAGTCTCATTCTCTTAGAGAGAGTTTACCAACTTGGAAGCAGGTGTTACATGACTAGTAAAAACCATCAACAGACAAATAATGAGGACAAAACCCACTTGCCACTCAGGTGACTTCTTTCCTCTCTCATTTAGCTGTTCCCAGTGTACACCTACATAACGTAAATACAGACTAAACTCCAAGCCTTGATTAACGAATCATCATGGAAATTTCGCAGCCAAAAGAAGGTTTCATCACTTTTCTGTCCAGCCTTTGTTGCAGCCTCAGATAGCATTGAAAGCAAAGGAACTCATATAAACTCATAAGGAAAGGAGCAAAGGATACTGAACTCACATAAACAACTTCAGCAGAATCCAAAAGGCCAGACACCAAAATATAGCATACAACTATCCACATATTAATCCAATTTGTCTTCTCCAGCTTCTAGTATTTAAGCTTTGATGCCTCTACGCCTCCCCCCCCGACCCAGCCCAGGAGGCACAGGAATAAAGCATTTAATTCTATTCAGAACAGGAGAAATTACCTTTTGCTTCCAGATTCAGATACCACATTTTTCTAGTTCATTTATGGAAACACTAGGAAACACATACTGCTAGAACCTTTCAGACAAGCAGACTGTGTGCACCAGCAAGGACAACAGTCAACTATTTGGCCATGAGTGAACCTGAACATGCCAAACGAGAATCAAATTCTCTACTACCTAGTCCTGTATCTGACAGCATCCAGAGTGAGAAAGAACCCAGGAATATACAGAGCAGAGCTGGAACCACAACACCAACTCTCATGACTGTTCTTCTGGAGTCCATCACATCTCCTGCCAAACAAGAAGGTTGCAAAATCGCATGTGATTAGAAGGATTTGCTATCCAAGTTAATGTAGCCTCAACTGTCATTTGGTCTTAAACCCTTTCACACCACACCAACAAGATTAGCCATGGATCAGCTAAGCAGGCAGAAAAGAAACAAGAGTTTGCAAATAGATACATTAAACTGATACATGGAAAAGGCAATAAAAACTGTTACTATGTAACATAATTTTTGTTTCATTGAAGTATTTCTGTGAATGACGTCCAGGCTTCCAATGAGTTTCACTGCACATGTATATAAATACTTTGTATTTTATGATAGTTTTTTTACATCATACCTCACAAGAGTCACCCTTGGCTTACTTACTGGTTCCACAGCTCTGTTAGCACAGTTTTACTATGCTCTCTTGTTCTACATGGACAAGAGACTGGCAGGAAAATAAAATAATACTTCTCAGATGAAGTAAGTGTTCAAAAAACAGAAGAGAGGAGATGCAATTCATACAGAAAGCAAAAGAATTACAGGTGTGAAGACCAGCAGAGTCTTGTTCAAACAAAACTGTTTTACTTGCTCCCAGTTCTCAGGCTGCAAGAGGTTTTTACAATCAGTGAAGTGCATGAAGGGCAGTGATTACATTCCAGTTCTTCAGCTGCCATGCATATCAGTACTGTATTCTTAGGATTGTTCTGAAACAGGGCTCCAAAATGCTTCTACCTGTACAGCATCTGAGGACTAGGGATTAACCACGCACCACAACTTGGTAAAAACATTCACACAAAATAAGAACTCAAATCTTAGCCTAAAAGATTTAGGCTACAACTGCACTACCTCCGATATCAAAAATGTTGTGGGATGAGTAAGAGTCAGAAGATTAGAAAAAGTCCATTTTATTGTGACTGAATAAGTATCCCTAGACTGTGAAAAGTTAGAACAGAATTACTGGGAAGGGATTCCTATGAGCTATTACCTTTAATACAACACTAGGAAATGCATTTCTGCTTTCCAGTGAAAGCCTTACTGACAGCTTGGAGGAGTTTATACTTTCTGATTTGTCAGTAATAAACGTAGAATATCCAAACTGTGTCTTCTGTTGAGATGCTACTTTCAGATTGTTGTCATGTTGATAGACAACAGAGATCACACCAAGACAAACTTTGCTGTCTAAAAAAAGCCAGTCCTGCAGAAGTGTCACCTCCTGGGGAACAGTGCGTTTGCTGTAACCCAGCAGGAGTAAAGATCTTGTTACTGTGCTCCCTGTGACAGCTATGTCTACCATAATTTATAACACACTAATTGGAACATGATAATGCATGATTCAAGAGGGAAGAAAAACACACAAAAGATCGGCATAACATTTTTTCTTTCTGGTCTGTGAATATTAAAAAAAAATAAAGGAACATGCAATCTTAAAGAATTTTATCATTTTCACTAAGATAACAAACACTTTTTCAGCACACTCTACTTAAAAGTTTGTTTCATTGTCATAGAGATTTTAGTTGTACAATACTCCGACTATTGTATATATTCTGAATGTAAAAAATACTCATGTTACAAACATTTAGATTTTATTTAACACACTACTGAAACATAAGCATAAAAGAAAAAGTCACAAAGTATTCAACTACATAAATGAATGTTATTTTGCAGGAATGCAAGGATCAGAAGTCCACAAAACTGCAGTTTCCTAGACCAAGCATTTTGGGCAGCGTTGTACTCAGAAGACCAATTCTGAATTCCTGTGTCTCCACCTTGAATGGACATTGTTAGAGTCCAAGTGATATTTAGAACTCATTCCAAAAAAAGATAAAATCTTCATCATCAAACCTTGTATACAGATCTATGGGCACAAACACTCTCTGCAGTCTCGCTATTATGTTTTCCTTGATAACTTAAAAAAAAAAAAAAAAGGAAAAAACAACCAAACCCCAAAATTTAAAAGTGTTTTCAAATTCAGAGTTTCTACTGCTTAACATACAAGTAAATAAAGGATAGAAGTCCTCCCTTATCCCCCTTTAAAAAAAAAAAATTAAAAAAACCCCCAAAAACAAACAAACAAAAAAAACCCAAAACCAAACAAAAACCCCAACCAAACCAACAAAAAAACCCCAAAACAACAACAACAAAAAAACCCCAACAAAACAAAACAAAAAACCACCCAACAACTGGGCAAGCATTTAACCACAGTGATATTAAACTGACAATCTCTTCTGTATATTTTGGAATTGTCTCAAGAATGCCTTTTGTATTCTGTCCTGTATGAAAGATCTTCATATTGTTAAAGCTCCAGTAACACTTCCCAAACCAGCACCAGCTGTTGTTTCATAAGAAAAACTCTAAAGAGAATTAACCAAGTGCCTCAAAAGTCTTACGTTTTCTGCCTCACAGTAGGACTGTTTTTTGCATGTTTGTTTACACCTTGTCCAATTTTCCTGGTCTGCTTTGCAGTTTTAATGTTGCCAACTTATGATTTATTTATTTTTAAGCACAGTGTATGACTTTCCCAATGTTCTTGTGACATTCGAGACTTTACAGAGTCTTCATAATCTTGTGGACTTTCTAACCCTCCAGACTGAAGACAAGCATCCACATTCATATGTGCAATCAGCAAGATAACCATCCTTATGTAGTTTGGAAAGCTAAAACCTATTGCACCGTGCATCCTTCTTAGAAGACACACAGTTAATACTTCACACTGTGACCTCAGATAGTGCCAGTTTCCCAGACGCTCTTAAACACAGCACAGTCGTAATTGTATGAAAAAACACAGCAATCCTCAGCTGGCAGCAGTGGCTGCACAGGTTACTACATCACCACTATTGTGCACACTGTCATAACCATGTTTTGTGATGGTAACCGCTTCCTCCAGTATGATTGCAATGACTGCAGAGCTTCATTTTTGCAGTTGTTTTTGCCATATATTCATCTGATACTGTGTGAAAGATACAGTCTTTCTTTCCTTTGGTGATCTCAAGAGTCAGAACCCAAGTTGCCTCTAATAAACAACAGACAGTTTGGTAACAAAATTTTGCTGTCCATCTTCAACCTATGAACTCACATATTTCATTTTGGCATCTTCTTCCTTCATATTTTGTCTTTTTTTTTCTTGTTACAACCTCAGCCATTGGCATTTCTGTGTATAACAGAGCATGTATGGCATCCATATTAAGTCAGAGATTTTTATTGCCTTGTTTAATGAAAACTGGGTCATATCTTTCTTTGCATTTTGATATCATGTTGAGCCACCATGCTGACTTTGGTTATTTATGTTGAAAACAGCTGTACTTAATAAAACTAAATTTTAATACACATTTGACCTGGAGAGTTTGACAGCACCAGAGAAAAGCTATTCCTATCTAAATACACAATAAAATGTAAGGTTTCATCATCAGTTTCAATCCTGCCATAAGAAGAATATACATTTCTGGTTTGACTAATTACTCTAAGTGAAATCTTTACTTTTATTTAAGTGGCTGAATTCCACACCATCACAAAAAGTTGAAAACCGTGAAAAATGTTTATGTCTCTCTCCACTTACACGGACTTAATCTTGTATTGGCCACTGTCATCTTCTACTCCGCACTCCATACAACAACAAAAATAGTAACAAAACAAAAAAATATTTTTTTCTTTAATCTGCCTATTCTTTCTTACCCCAAAAAGGGCTCATTTTCTAGATGAGCAGACAAGCATAAATGAACCTGGAGGAGAATATGCATGTGAACAAGAAGTTGCCTTGGCTTTGTCTTTTCTGCATTAACCTCATAAAACTACTCCATATAATGAATACTCCTGATACACACTCCTGAAGAGGCAAACGCTGCCCTGGGACATAACAATTTAGAAAAGCACAAGCCGTGTGTCCTACATTTTCTTAAATAAAGGGTAGGATAAGCACATTTAGTGGGACATGACAGTAAATTTTGAATGTAATTAAGCTGTAGAACCTTGGGAGGTTAATTAAGCAATGAAATCCAGGGATTACAGTTCAAACAAAACTACCTTTGTCTGAGGAAGATTTGCTAAACCCCAAAGAAAAGGTGTATAGGTGCAGTATGGTAATTCTATAGATAACATGCATTTGACTGTAGTGTGGTGTTATATATTGGGTCATAATGGTCTCTTCTTCCCTTAGAAATATAGACAATGAATAAATTCTTACCTAAACATTTTGCAATTTTCCCAAAGAAAACTCTGGCTGAGAATACCTCCCACCCACCATGAAAACAAAACTGGAGGGAGTTTCAAAATAAACCACTCTCCTGCTGCGTTTAACAAATGGTTGGGCTCTCCTGCCAAGATAAAAAGACACAAAAGTAACAGTTCCATCTCACCGCAGCAAATTTGCAAACCATTAGTGGCATGAACTAAATCTCTATCACGTCCTTCCCAAAGTGATCAGAGAAAGGAGCTTCCAGTACCTTCACCCACAACTAGTCTCCTTCCAGTGAGACTAACATGACTATTTGTTTTAAACTCCTGATCTTTTGGGGTTTTTTTAATGTCCTGATTCTGACACTTTGCTCTTGACTCTGAAAGCATCACATTATATACAGTTCTGTGGTGATGTTTCAGTTATGGAATAGCTTCTGAATAGTCAGAATTTCCCATTATAGAAAAACACAACAGTTAATTACTGCCAAAGGGGGAAAATTCCCTCTTTTTCCCCCTCGTCCACTGCGGCTCTGCCCCTTACAGTGGAATCAAATCCACCTCCTAACAAGCCAGTTCAAAGAGCAAACACAGTATTCCCCTCATTTTTCATCATTAGAAGCAATCAGTTGTCCACTGGCTCATTTTTCTGAACAAGCTTGCTGGAGAATCAGACAAGTAGTGGTGCACAGAAAAGAGAAACATATAGCTAGGAGGATATGGTTTAAAAAACCACCACACTTTTCAACAGATAACACTAAGATTGCTTAACTGTACCATGAAATGACATTCTTGGAATCACATAGCTTCGCTTCCTAATAAATACCTAGGCAAAATAAATGCAGCATCATTCTTATTTTAGGATTCTTAATACCCAGTATTGCAGCACACAGTATTACAGCACACCAAATGCAAATAAAAAATTAGGGATTTGCTTTCTCCACCTGTATTTGAAGAATATCATTTTTGTACAAATATGTATGCTCACTGTAATTGCTTCTGACCAGGAAATGATGTATATTGTTCTAAATATTAATTCACTTACATCTATATTAAGGTAGTACAGCAACATCTCTGCTTCATTTGGCACAGGTTGTATACAATCAGCAGCACATTTGGATCCTGATCATAGTATATTACATTCTTTTAAAAGCAGGTGTCTAATATTGCCCTTGTGTGATGACTGAATTTTATTGCTAATGTTTTTAAAGGTCTGAAATTTTTCATTTTCTATCTATGGACAAGTTCTATTCCAATATTAAATTTTGAAACTGTTGTCACAGTACTAAAAAGTACACCTACGGATGCCTAGTAACACATTAACATTCTAAGAATCTCTTTTCAGCTAAAAATCAGAGACAAGCAAGGAAAAAAATACTCACAAAAAAGGAATGTATTGATGTTAAACTTTAAGACAACTTAGGACTGTTAAACATTCTCAGAACAGTGGTCCTTGGAACCACCAAATGAAGCCAGAGTTTGACCACTGAATGACCAAATCTGTTTGGTCTACTGTTGTATCACCCAACTCATACACAAACCCACCACTAACCAAGAAATCAGTTAGAGGTACTGACATCTGAACTTCAGGTTATCAGTATCCGGCAGCACCTCTTTATAGTTCAGTGTTTCCCACATTCTTGACCTTTTTAAATGTTTTATGGCATCACCAGTTGGGGCACTGTGAAAATATTCCAGACTCCCAGAACATTTACATTTCCTAGTTGCAGTGATTACTTGACACAGTCTGATAGATTTGTCTAGGTACAAGAGAATTTGTACCAAAGTATTTTTACCCTGCTGACCTGTCTTCTGATTAACACACAAACTTTAGAAAATAACTGCAGAAAAAACTTTAGGCATGACTAAGACAACATTCATGACTAAGACATTCATACCACAAAAGAACACAGAGAGAACAAATCCAACAGAGCAGCTTTTCAGCTCATGTTGACCAGCACAGTGACACAGGTCAAGTTGCAGCACACTGGAAGAAGCAACTGAATACACTCATGAAGACTCTATTCACAGCACCTCAAACCCAGGCTTTTCTAGTCAGCTTCAGGACTAGTAGTCACATTAAATTAGCAGTAGAGGAGAGCCCAAGTATCACCAAGAGGTTACTTATCCAACTGCACTCTTCAATAGGAAGCAATCCTCCACTGTACAAGAGAAGCAAATTCTTGAACTCTCATGAATGTAACAGCCATCAGTATATTAGGACTGATGTAATAATGGCCAATCTTCGCGAGTGAAGATTTGGGAAGTGCTCACCCCACGTGGGTGTGCCCTCCAAGCCTGCACAGTGGATTTTTTAGGTGAGGCACAGCATGCGTAGAGCTGGCCCCACCATTTAAGTCCTAAGGTTCATTTGCCGCGGCCGAGCAAGCTTGGACAGTGACACTGAGGTCCTTAGGACCATCTACAGCACCCGGTACTAACCGGGGCTGACCCTGCTTCGCATCCGAGATCTGATGAGATCGGATGGCAGGGAGGCATTTAACTGCCGGGGGCAGTCCGTACTGAGACTCGAACTCGCGACCTTGGGAGCCGGAGTCGGGAGTACTCTCCACTACGCCACGGGACCACCCTTAGGACTGATGTACCCTTATATAATTTACCTGGCAACCTTGCACTGAAATACTAAAACACCTTGACTGTGATCCTTGAGCTTTTCGTACTTCTAATATACAGGGTCCCCTAAAAAGGAACACCATAGGATCAGTTGTAAAAATTAGAAGTCTGCTCCCTAGAACCTTCCACAGAAAAGCAATATCAACATACTTACTTAACACAAGGTGCCATGTAAATGAAAAGTAATCATTTTTTTCCCCTTCTTTTGTTTGGGTTTGTTTTTTGGTTTTTTTGCTGTTTTGTTTTGTTGGGTTGTTGGTTTTGTTGTTTTGGGTTTTTTTTGGGGGGGGGAGGGTCATTTGTTTGCTTGTTGTCTGTTCCTATCCCACACGTCGAAAAACTCTAAACAACCATACCACAGTTTGCTAAATAATAAAATCAACAATAAAATCTGCTTTTTTATTACTAGAAGCATCTGTGGTAACATGGCCATATTTTATGGTATTCCCCTATTTGCAAAATCTATTCTTCTCTGCCATATTAAAATAAATACTAATCCAATACTCTTTAAAAAAATACCTTGAATTTAATCACTCAGCTCCTACTACACAACATCTACTGCTCCTCTGGAGACTTTACAGATCTTGAAATGTTTTACAAGTATCATAAATATACTGTACATTCTGGTCTCAATTCTGTAGTAAACTCCATGAGAAAGGAAAGAGGGTTGCTGTTCCAGATATTTACAGCAATTCAGAAGGAGGAAAACAGAGGCATCAATGAGTCAATAAAGCCTAAACACTGCTCCAAAACACCCCCTCACCTTTCCTCAACCACTCATCCTCCCACAACAGCATTCCTACAGAGGTAATTAGGAAAAGGCTTTCAGGATTGTTCACTAAAAGTGTGGACAACCTTGAAGATCATTAAAACTCTAACCTTTATTTTGCAATTTAAGAATTGTGTCTTGGCAAGCAGAAGAATTCACTTCTGCATAACAGGTACTGTAAAACATCTTCAAGTATTTTTGATATTATTAGTTCTGCATTTTCATAATCTTTCCGTTACCTGACATGTATGTTTATCACTCAACTGCTAAAGCAGAAAGTCTACATAGCATATGCTGAAAGATTTAACCAGTATCAGGAAGGGCAGGTTAACATGATACAATTTCAAGTTTGTTTTCTCTCAAGTATCTGTACCACATCACTCCCTCTCCACCAGCAGTCTAGTAAGGAACTTCCGCCCCCCAGCCAATTTCTTACATGCTTTTACCGTCTTTTATTTGTGATTTTAAGAAAAATCCTCTCCTGGGTCTGGCTTAATAAAGAAATAGAATACCTGCCTCACTTCCTGCAGGTGCCCTCCTCCAAGCAACTTGCCTCCATTTTCCTCCAAGATTGTGACATAATACCTCAAAATTTTCATGACATTACTGTAATACATCAGTCGTGGAAAATACTAAGTTAGGATCACTAAACAGTGTGTGACAAAACCCACTACCTCAGCCAACATAAAGCCCTGTGCTGACGCCTGGAGGAACAGCCTGAAAGGCTGCATGCAGTAGAACTCTACCTCAGCCGGACTAAGATGGTGTTATTTTTCCCCAGACACCCTGTCATTCTTGGATCTTTGTATCATGGTATGCAACTACCAAGGGAATAAACAAAAGACAAATGTTCATACAGTACTACACTGTCTTCTGTAAAAAGCCTAAATAACCCAGAGCTACCAGAGCTTACACAGCTGGAAAAATCTCCCGTGATGCTCACACGACCCCTTTCTCATAAGTAAAGATGCTCTGCCTTGGGGACAACCCCAGAATTCTAACTGCTCTCATGGAAATATTACATATCAAGTTATCTGGTCACAAGAATGCTCTTGATTTATATGAAAATAACTTTTCAATGTTATCTTATAGCTCCTATGATTCTGCCACAAGAAGAACATATTGTTCCTTGCTCTCTCCTCGAAGATTCCTTCACAGACTGAGAAACCTGCAGTGACCCTGAGAGTAGCTCAGTTGGCTAAACCTGGGTGCCAGTAATGCCAAGGTCACCAGTTCAATCCTCCGTACATGACATTCACTGAAGAGCTGGACTCAATGATCTGATCCTTGGGGGTCCCTTCCAGCTCAGAATATTCTATGATAGAAGTACTTTTAACACTGAGATTAGCTCAGTTGATTAGAGTCTGCTATTAATAAAGCCAAGGCTGTTGGTTCCAGTCCCTGGAGAAACATTCACTGAAGAGTTGGACTTTAAGATCCTTGTGGGTCCCTTCGAATTCAGAATATTGTGATTCTGTGTTTTAGGCACCTAACTAAGGCAGACATTTGCCCAGTTTTTCATACACCTGCTCTTCTTGCAACTTTTCAATATCTTAAAGAATGCAGAGGAAGACCCAGTCTAAGCATGCCCACTCATTCAATAAACAGGAACAAAAGAAATCAGTACCTCTTCAAGAAATGTGGCTTCCATAAAAGGAGAACTGCTTAGTATCTCAACTGCAATTCTACTTCACAAATCAGGAAAAAATACATAGTAGATTAAGTAATTTCTCTCTCCCATATCTTTTTGTCTTTTTCTTTCTCCTTTAAGGTAGCTTTTTTGATTATGTCCAAAAGAAAATATAGATATGATGTTTAGATTTGAACTTGTCAAACATGTTCTTACTCAAGCAGTCTTTATACTACGTAACTTCTCTAACACCTTTTTTTCTTACTTGCTGAAAAAAAATTACTAAAATTGTTTAAATGTGGATAGTGTAACAAATACACAGATCTACCATTTCAACAACACAAAAAAATTAGAAGTAGTGCTTTACTTTCAGTGACAAACTGTATTTTTATGTAAATTGAAATCGCATTAAGACACATTATTAAATGAAACCAGATGAGCTGATATTGTAGAATAAATTGACAACGCACACTTGAAAACACAACTTGAAAGGACTTAGTTCATAAGAATAAAGGTATTTGCAATTACACTGAAATTTTAAAACTAGCAAATCTGATCCTCACTTATCACGAAGGGGAGGAATACTTCCCTGCTTTTCAAACTTTCAAGTTTACTGAAACATCTGAAGAAAATGGCAAGAAAACAGTTTTGAATAAAAATTCCTAAGAGCTGGTCTGTCACTTGGCTTCTGAGGAATACTCTTTGCCTATGTTTGCAATGCAAATAAATATTTGGTATAGTTTGATCTGGACACCTTTTTTTCCTTGTTAGAACTTAAAATACACTTCAAATTTTAGTATTTATTTTCAAAGTTATGTAATACTATATTATATGTCTTGATTTAGTATTCACTTTAAACCTGGAATATTAGCATTAAAATGCATTCATCAGAAATACCTGGGTTTCAGTAAAAGTACTTGAGAGTACACTGCTAGGTCTCCAAGCATTCGATTTTTACATCAGGCTCCTTGACACAGTTATACACATGCAGGATGACATATTTTTTGCTTAATCTGATTTTGAAAAGTTTCCAAATACCTATAGAGTGCAGAATAATGTCACTGTGGGTGACTTGCAAGAAATTTACTACTTTAAATGAGGAAAATTAAGTTTGTTGCAATGGCTTTCATTTCTAAGTTCTCCATATATAATCTATAATATATCTAAAACTCACTCCCAGGGATGGAATCACTCACATCCATCATCAAAGAATCACATGTGCTGCTTGGCATTCATTGAAGCATAAACATGCATTTGAAGACTACCTTTGCACAAAGACACACAAGACAGTTTAGATTCAAGGTAAACATCTACTTCTGGAAAACTAAAGGCTATGAAAATTAAATACCAAAGTTAAATGGTAATTTTTTCAAACCTAAACTGTTTATCTTAGACTACTTACATGTTCTTTTATTTTGAAAGGTTGCTTTATCTGTCAAAATAAAGTAATTCCTTACTTACTCTTTGATAAGCATGGCCACCTTAGAAATTAAGTGTACACACACAAATCTAGACAGATAGAACATGAACAGAGGACATGTGCTTGAACATACACCTTCCCCACCAAACACCGACAGTAATCCCTACCTACTTTTTAAAATCAATTCCTCCCCAACTCCCAAGACACGTATTTGGCTTCATCACAACTTAGTTTTTCACTTCTATGCACTCATCATTCTTTCACCCACACCAGAGCAAGGTTTGTCCCAGCTCAGAACACAGAGGGCAGAGATGCACGCTATTGAGCTGCAAGAGCAGCTGCGATCCTGCACCAGCACCAAGCCCCCACCTGATATCACCTTATCACTTCTTTGATCCTGCATTATTCAGCACTCTAACACTGAGAAGATAGGGTAAAAAAAAGTATTTAACTAAATGGTGTGTGGAGGATAGAGGATAAGAGGCAACCACTTTTTCTTGGCTGGCAAACTTTAACGTCTGAGGAAACTCTCTTCAGAACTATTGTGTCTGACTCACCCAAATGAGCCACAAACACTTCCCTCTAGGATAAGATCCTACTGCTAGGATATTCAGGGAAGTCATGACATCTCTCTGTAGCACTGCTTCCTTAAGGGCACCAGAATTAGAAACTCAACAAGAGCAAGAGGGAATGCTGCTTCCCCTCAACTGCTAATGGAACTACATAGCTCAAAGCCTACAAAACACATCATGCTCAAAAAAAGGTAAATATCAATATATTGAGGTAACTATTTCAGCTCTGACCTTCCTTTGTATAACAGTGGAGGAAAGGGGGGAAAGAGGGGAGGGGGAAGGATACACAGGACAAAGAATCTCCCAGTTCTTTGGTCAACATAATGGCAAAAGAAAAGACAGATACTCATAAAGAGAAGAGCACTGAAATAAGACTTGGCAACAACACAAGACTTGTTTTTCCCCGCCTCTGCAGACACCACAGTATAGCGGAGAAAAGATAAGAGAATAACAGCGTATGTAACAAGTGTGACATACATGACATACATCCTAGGCCCAGCTTCAGCCAATGGAGAAACAGGAAGGTCTGATCCGGATAAAAAAGTGGAAAGAACTGAAAGTTGATTCTGAGCTCTAACATGGGTCTGGAAAGGATTCAGAGGCAGGAACTTCAACCACCTACTTCTGGTTTGAAATCAATAAAGTGGTAACAAAAAGTAATAAAAAGAATAAAGAACAATTTACACTTGGTTTACCTCTAGGAGAGTAGGCTTACTTCTAAAAAGGGAAGATTCAATCAGGATTTGGTCATATTACTAGTCATGTTTGCTAACTGTTTATACTTCAGACAGAATCCAGAGAGCTCATAGAAACAAACTCCTGATAGAGCAGTTTGGGCAACTCTTGGGCATGCTGGCATACCCCAACTCTTCCTCTGAGCACTGTACTGGCAGAAGGGAACTACTGTGTTGCTCCTGTCCTAAAGCCCCTGCTCCCAAATCAGAGCAATGGCTGAAGCTCAGTACACAGCAATGCTGGGAAGATTCTTGAGGTAGGAGAGATCCAGTAGAGATTTCAGATGCAAAAAGCTTACCCATAAAGTTAGACACCACTTAATGCAGAAGCCAAGTGAATTATGGCATATCACGAGAGGTTATCAGATATTATTCAAGAGGAAAATATGTTTTAATCCTCTCAGAACAAATTATTAAAGCCAAGTCAAACTAAAAGCCATTTCTTTATTAGAGTTAAGAATATTTGGTTTAAAATGAAACAATAAAAGAAAGACAAAGTCCCTTTAACAAAAGGGCTGGGGTGAGCTTTATTTGTTGGTGGGGCTTTTTGTTTTATTTTGAGTCTACCATTTTATTGATTACATACATTCTTTATGTTTTAAAAATTTGATAATATGAAATTAGAAGTTATTTTTAAGGTAAACTGAAACTTCTGAAAGGTGATAATACCTGAATTCAGGTTATTTGAAAAGTTGTATCTTTTCACTTACCAATACAAAACTACAGTATTTATTCAAAGCAAGTATGAACCAGTATAAACAAAAAATATAAATTATAAATATATTATTTCTATTCTGCTCCATCCAAGAAGCATGCAGATTTGATATTCACTATATATTTTAAAAGTCACATTAATACTCAGTAAATATTCTCTTTAAGCTGACATTTTCTAGACCTAAATCCTATCCTTTCATAAAGAGCAGTAAAATGGAAGTGGTGTTCAAAGTTTTCAGGAGTCTCAGCTTGCATTTATCAGGCTCGTGTAGCTCTTGGGGTCAAGGAGAAGGTCTTGAAAACATGGACAGAAGTGAAGAAGTGTTGATTCTTTGAAACACTCTTCCATATCTCTGTGGGCATTACCATTGTATCACAACCAACACACTTCACAGTGTTACTTGGGAATTACTTCACCTTCAATATAAAAGGCATGTTTTTAAAAAAATTAAGTAGCTATTACTGTACCATTACAACAGTTCATTTTCTGTAGTCCCTAAACACACGCAGAGGCTGAAGAACTATTTCTTTTGTACAAAGTAAGTTTTTCTAGCAATAGAAAAAGCCATTACATTTCACAAATTAAAATTCTTCTACTTACAAATTCACGCTTTTGTAACTAACTCTTACTACAATTTGACACTTTTGTGAGTGACATTTGGAGATCATCCACCAGAAGTAATTCATATCACTCTGTAGGTCAAAACTCCACCTTCTACCAACTGTGAGAGTGGAGGGCTGCAAGCCAATTTCAAAAGCTCATCAACCAGAACAAAAAAAAAAAAGGTATTAAAAAAAAAGTACACTTGATAAATGAAAGGTTATCTTGGTTTACTTTCATTTATGTAATTCTAATTATATTCCCAAGAAACATTTTCAATTGTTGTACACTCATGTGTCCCCATCACTAGTAACAGTGTCTGCTTAGCAGGGAACTTGTTACATTTCTTTAAATTCTGTTACACTTATCTGGAAACACTTGCTGTTTGCTTCCATAAACATTTTATTCCTCTTCCTTTTACAAGTAAAAGTATCACCTGATGCTTGTATGAAATTGACTCTAAGGTAAATTCTTTACCACAGGAAGTACCTTTCCTTTTTCACAACTCAATGTAATTGTTTCCTAACTATTTGAAGCCATGAACAAGTGTGCTGTTTGAATCTAAAGCTAAAGTTACGTATACTGAAATGTGAGCACCAGGTTATGTACACAGCATTTTCCAGTTTGAAACACAAATTAACATCCCACCAAGTTTTAACTATTTCTTCATCTTTAGAGCCAGACTTCCGTTAACTTATTAAGAAACCACTAACAATGCAAAATACATTACTCAGACAGTGAAGCATCCTAGTGGTTTCAACACACTCATAAGAAGTCTAAAGAAACCAAAGCAGTTTCTAAACAACTTAAAAGCAAACAGCAAGTGGTTGCATATCCATGGCAAGCAGATTAAAACCAGACAGTTGAAACTATTCTACCCTTGTTTCTGTACCTCTCTGCCTCCAGGACAGCATTTGATCATCTACAAATGAAACACCTCAACTAACTTCTTTTCAGCCTGGCACACTGACCATGGCCTCATCCATTTCAGTGCTACAACAAGATTGTTCTTTTGTATGCCAGTATTCTACAGCTGACATGGAACAGGTCTGGTTTTTGGAGCTGGCTCAGAAGTCCTACCTTCACCATTTAAAATGCATGTGAGAGAAAGAAACAACCTCCTACTGTTTTATGAAAAAATAAATGAAAACAGTATTAACTAAAATCTGATTATTTCCCTACGACTACCCTGAGTTGACAAAAACACTTAAACTTTTACTGGTTTAAGAGAATGAAAAGTTTTATTATTTCCATTTGTAGGAAACTGTTGACTCACCATAATTTCAACCCCATTACATTTAAGAACATATTTCATTAAAAATGCCTACTCAGTAATTTTCACACTTCATTCTGCAGTTTTCTGTTTGAGCTGTAAAACTTTCAATTACTTGGTCCAACCTAGATGGTAAAAACCTTAACTCTGAAGAGCTACCTAAAGATCACAGTTGATAAAGATCACATAATATTGCAAGGAGGAGAATAATTTTAGCTTCTCTACTTAGGGCTGTTCCCACATCTAAACTGTCTAATTTCAAGTGGCACACCCAGAAACTTGCTCATAAGTTTTATACACCTTTCCATACTGCCAGCTTCTTAAAAAGAAAATAGAATTACCAATATAAAATGCAGTAATTAGAGCCATGGAATAGTCCACCATCACAATACACAGGATTTGTTCACCCCAAAAACGTATTCAGGTTCTTTCCCAACAGCTCCAGGATGTAGAGAGACACAAGAACAAGTTTGCTGTTACTCTCTTTAACAAGACCTCTTAAAGGTTCCTACCTCTGTAAAGCACGTGTATCTGATTAAAGATGCAGCTACCTCACCATCTATCAAGATACATTGTCTTCTGCTTAAACATAAAAGAATTTACACACAAGCTGAGCAAGAGAAAGGCAGGGAAGTTGCTGATTGGCTGAACTAGACCCCTTCAGGTCACCTTTGCTCCTCCTTCCTCTCAGGTCTCACCAAAACCTGAGAGAATCCACTGTTACTACAGAGGAGGACAGCATCTCTCTGCACGGGGAGTCAGGCTTGTGCTCTCAAAGGACTTTAAGGTCTAGAGTCAGTTGTCACCAGCACTCTCTCTAATCTTATTACTTCTGACCAATCCATGGAAAGCAGTAAAACATCCCCTTCTTGGGTCTGTTACAGATTTACAACTTTTGAAAGATGAAGTTCAATTCCAAGACACAACAGTAAGCACACAACTCCTGCTCCCTGAATGTCTCTCAAACTTGGGAACGTGAGATATTGTCCTTTCAGATAGCTGGAAAAGGAGACGGGATCAACACAGAGCCCCCCTCTGGTAGCCCGCAAGGGCTTTGCTGTAGGAACCAGAGGCAATAAGTGAGACTTCGGTGGGATGACAGACAGCCCACATCTTGCTCTGAAGGACAGTGACCTCAAGACAGCCCTGCTGACCCACCCCCTACCTCCAAGGCAGGAAGCTCCTTCCCACCTGTTTGCTCACAGACTGACCTTTTCCCTACGGTCCCGAGCACCCCGAGTTGATCCCCAGGGCTGCGAGCCTCCCTCCTGTAACAAGCCCATGGTCTCTCCTCCTATACCGGACCCCTCCACCGAGCGGCTCTACAGCATTTCCCTTTCCACGCCAGCCCTCAGCCTCTTCCCTCCTTTCAAAGCCAACCCGCGCTCTTTTCACATACGCAAGGGACGTGGAAAGAAATAATAGTACTAAAACACGAGCAGCAAACCCCACGAACAACAAAATGCAGCCTCGCAACTTACCACCCAAGTCAGTCCCCCGCTGCCGCCGCCGCCACCGCCGCCGCCGCCTCCTCCTCCTCCTCCACCAGACTTTGCCATTTTCTGCCCGTCTCTCCTCAGCCGAGGCGAGGGCGCTCGGAGGCGGCCGGGAGGGCCGGCACCGACACCGCGCCTGCGGCCGCTCCGCGCCCGCCCTCACCGGCGGCCCGGCACCGAGGAAGGGCGGCCGCGGGGCCCGCACAAAGCGCCCCTTCCGCCGGGCGGGGAGGCAGCGAGAGGGCGGGCGGGCCCAGCCGGGCCTGCGGCTCTCGTTAGTTTAAAGGGACGGGTCAGTCCCTTCGCCTCTCGGCGGCGGCGGCAACAACAGCCGCCA